>CM055195.1:11384106-11421606 GCA_029224185.1 Karalla daura
GCTGAAGTTCTCAGCTTTTTAATGCACCTCCCTAGCACTAAAAGCATAGGCTGGCCTCCGCTCTGCCTCTTACCTGGAAGTAGAAGAAGGCCTGACCGAACCAGTAGTGCATGATGGTGGTCTGGGCGGCGTCGTAGTGCAGCCTCTTCCAGATGAACTGGGCCATGAGCGTCTGGTATCAGCAGGCAGCAGCAGAGCACGGGCAGGTTGTGGGCGCGGAACAGCAGCGAGACCAGCAGGACCAGGCCGCTGTAGATCTCCCACAGTCCCCTGCTCTTCAGCTGGGCGTCCGCCGTGATGATCTGGGAGCGCAGCAGGTCCTTGGTGCCCCGTGAAGAGGATGCCCAGGACGAAGACGTAACAAAGCGAGCCTCCACCGTTCCCCTGAAGGAGAAGAGGAAGAAGAAGAAAAAGGGAGTAAAGATGGATCGCGGGGGTGTCATTTTTGCATTTGCAGCGAGCCACGATTGATTTCCCCCCACGAAACTCCTCGTTCAATATTCAAGTAATTGTGGTAAGTGACTCTGGGATGTGGATCCTGGCAGTCTCGCTGTGCCTTTCCATGCATCTCGGCGATTAAATATCCAGAGAGGGAGAGGGCTTTGGGATATGGGCAAAATGGTTTCAATGATGAGAAAAATGATGAGGGGGGAAAAATGCTTTTTATCAGGAGGAGGAGAAAACAAAAGCTGCATCGCAAAAACCACGGGCAGAAAAAAATATGATGAGACAGAACCAAAACGACGATCCTAATGGATAGAAGACCACAGGGAATAAAGACACAAAAACAAAACTATATATATATATACATATATGTGTGCACACTTGAAGCCATGGTTTAGGTGTAGCTGAGAGTAGAACAGGTACTAACTAATTCCATGTTTCATGCCTCCTGTTGGAGACAGTGTCTGGCAGTGCTGCAGCTCCTAACCCCTCTCTGGTGGGCGGCGTGTCCAGAGTGTCAATGCGCCATTAAAAATGAAGAGGGCGCGAGGCGGGAAGAACTCGCCCCCAGGAAAACAAACTCTCTCAAACCCCACCGCTCCGGAGCAGCGACTGAGAGGAACGAGTTGAGAGAGGAACGAGTTGAGAGTCGCTCGACTTCCTTATGACGGCGCCAAAGGACGGACGCGGCTTCTGAGAGGCAGACGGGACGAGAAAGGACGTCACGGGGACGCTTAAACTGCAGGGGCAACTTTCTGCAGCTCCACACAGGCTTCTCAGAGAGGATTACAGCTCTCAGATCTCGGACGTTCCTCTAGAAGACGAAGGATGCCGTCCCGTTCAAAGTCTGATTAAAACAATCTGTCCCTCAATGATGTTTTTCTGGAGCACTGAAAACTGCGAAGCTAATATAATGGCGTAAAAGCAATGCATAATGACGACTTATGACTTGGAGTAAATAATTCAGGGGGCAACAAACAGCACCTCCTCCTCCCTCACGAGGAGCAGCCGGCTGTCACTCTCAGACTGACTGACAGCCCGATCGATACGTAACAATGAATTATTAAGCCTGTTATGCTTCCTCAGTGATGCTAAAAGCCCGTTCACATCGCTAATACAGCGCTGCACTTTGGGTTTCGGTTCAAGTCGTAGACTTCATCGGGCGCATCTCGTTCAAACTCACAGTTCGTTCTCTGATACCTCGACTGCATGTGAGAAACATCTCAGGATAGTAAAAGACAGAACAACTGCGCTAAACTATCCAAAGTCTGACTACATAGATGGAGAGCTACTGCAGACAGCTGAAGCAGAAAAAACACTGGGCGTCTGCTTCTGAATTTTTCCATTTGAAACTTATCTGTTGATAAAGCCTTGAACAGCCTAAAATGGTTGTTTACCGATGAGGCCTGGGCCTGTTTGGACCTACAGTGTTGTTTGCTGGATCCTCACTTGATTATGTTCAATTTCTCTTCGTATCAATGGTAACAGGTTCAACATAGAGGTGTGTCCCACCCACTTAGAGGAATGGCTGAAATGGAGCTAAAGGTTGCTTGGATCTCCTAAAAAAACAGGACGTCAGCTCCATTGAAGATGCTTGGGGGCTCTGGTAGCCTGTATGTCAACATCTCATGTCTTTTGCTCATTCGTTCCTTCACTAATAAACACGACTGCTGCTCTCTACTCTTCCACTCTTGGGGGGGGGGGGTGCACACTGGAAATCGGAGCCCCCCCCACAGAGCCACTGTGTCATCTGATCCCGCTTAGATGTGAGCGCTGAGGCGCGTGTCAGCGAGATTTACAGACGGCCACGCTCTGCCCTATACGCTCTCCCCCCTAAGACCGGGTTTAAAGTCTGAGGGTAGAGACATTTCCAAGACTCTCTCCTTCTCCTTCTCCTCCGTCTCAGTATGAAAGGCTTACCCCCACAAAGAAAAATCCTTTACCAGCGATCAATAATTTATATGCTCAAAAGGTTCCAAATTGAAGCTTTAGAGGGAACGTGCTTTCAATTACAAAGGCAATTACATTTAGTCCTCATTTCCATAGCAGGCATTCAGCACATTCTCTTATCGACGGGAAATGAAATGAAAAGATTTTCCCTGGAATTTCTGCTCTTTGATGAACTTGTATCCATTAATATCTGTCCAGAGAGGGAGTAAGTAAATTAACCGGAGCGAAACAACTACATAAATACAAAAAAGACGGAAACGTGGAGAGAGGGTAGGAAATAAAGAAACATCGAGAGCTAATGATTTCCTTGAGTTCTGCAGCCTGAAGAAAGCGGAGCACATAAATGCATTCAGCGCAAACATGTCATGAACCATGAGTACAAGACGGCGCTCATGTTCACCTACTGACCACTCCGCCTGCCCCAGACGATCCTCCCGGTCACACCCTGCCGCATTAATCTCACAGCACCTTCCCGTTAATGCCTCCAAAGTGCCGCGGCTCAGAAGCCATTTCCCCACGTTTAGAAAATCCTCCCATTCACAATCACGACGTGGCGGACGGGCCCTCTCTGCCGAGCGGCAGGCGGTCCAATCTGCCAAAGCACTACAGGATAATAGCTGACCCTGGAGGAGTTGAGCAAGTATTGGACATGTATTATTTATCAGTGTGTTTTATGGAAACCTGTTCCAATGGAGGAGAGCGGCTCCATACAGCACCGTTCTTTATTATTCACAACTCCCCTAACAATGTGGGAAGGGATTGTATTCATCATTATTTCATGCATTGGAAAAGTGGAGAATCCTGGCCCGGATCTGATGGGTTTTTAGCTGCCGGGCTCACTTGTTAACGAGTGCGCGAGGTGGAGAATTTCGCAGAGTTGCCGAGTAATCTCTGCAACGTCTGCGCCGTACGAGAGCGCTCGGCTGTGTGCTCAACGCCACTTTTATCTCGCGGCCGCGCGCCGCACGCGGGGGAGGCGAGACCGTGGGTTCCCGCGGAGGGGTATGAAAGAGGACGCCTCCTCTAGGGGGAAGGCTGCGTGCTCGTCAGGGGAGGAGTGCCGGGCTAATCCGCATCACTCCCAGAACAATAAACACGGAGGGATGCAAGCCATCGTAAAGGCTGGGAGCGGCTCTTGTTTCCTCTGACAGTTTCGGGGCAGAAAGCAGGGGCCTCCCCTCATCCTCCGTCTGAGCGGCGAAGGCTATTTGTCGTTTCTGTCACCCCCCCCCCCCCAAAACGTGGCTGCAGTTATTTTAAGTGTCTGCCGATTACAGTACAGCTTTGCACCTCTCAGACCCGTCCGCTCTCTCCTGCCCTCGCTTAACACTGGACGAGTTGCTCGGCCGAGCGATTACGCAATCCGTAGCTTCCATCCGAATCGGAGCCGGATCGAGATCCGTGCAACTTCGCGTCCACCTCGATCCTCTTGAACCTTGATCGACGAACTGTACGGCCGTCATTCCTATAAAGACAGACAACACCAACTTGCTGTTCCTTCTTGGATGTACTCTGGGAATGCTGTGGAGCGCTCCAAATCACACCTGGCGGGATCTTTGACACAGTTGAAGAGGCGTCACTGGGAGTCAGAGGCAGCAGGATAGGCCGTATGAAGGCCAGTGCAACAAACTACTATTTATGTAGTTGATTCTTCAGCTCATTGACGAGCTGCTCGGTTTGTAAAATGATGCGCACTGGTGAAAGATGTTAACGCCCGCGCCCTCACTTACACCGCATTCGACAGACGAAAGCCAGAAAATATCCCCATTTAAGAAGCCGGGATCGGTGAATTTTGACTTCATTTTTTTCTCTGGAAAATGTCTCGAGACCATCTCTTTCTGATGTCTTTCTCTAAAAAAGAAAAAAAAAAAAGAGAGAGAAACCCGATCAAAGACGCAGCGGGAGCAGGCGGCAGATGCTCGGCGGTGGCGCTCCCCCTCGCTCTGCCTCCGTCTCCTCCCGGGAGAGTTTCACCACGAGCAGCCGGAGTCAAACGAAACCTCCGCCAGTCAGAGGCCGTCCCAGCGTCTGCGTCTGCTCGGGCTCGGAGGAGCATGCCGACACGTCCAGGCCGTAGCGACAGGATGGCGGTCTGACTGACAGCCCGGGTCCAGGTCTGTTGTCAGTAAACACGAAGCGTCGTCTCGTTTGCAGCGGGAGGGACGCAGAGGAAGCCGTCAGGCTGCTTAAGCGGCGAGTGTCCGAACGCTTGGGTGAGGACGCGGCGGGCCGCGTTTGCCTGTGAAATGTGCGCGTTGAGGGAGAATTACGCTCCAATCGAGGCCGCGTAATTGTTAAATCATTAGCGCCGAGCGAGGATCCCAGCCGCCCCCCTCCTGTTGCTCTGAACGGAGGGGAGGAGGCAGCGAAATGTCTCCGTTTGTCCTCTGGCGTGCCCGGCACATCTGAGCCGGCGCGGCCTCACTCCTGAACAATGACCACAGAAGAAGAGGCTGAGCCGCTCTCTCCTCCGGCCCGGCACATTCATCATCAAGAACAATGCGAAGCGTGCGTTTTGTTATTTCTGCCGTCGGGCGCTTGGATCGTTCGTGGCGCTAGAGAGTGCTGCCATCAGATCAAAGCTACACAAGATGAGTTTCCATTACCTCTGGATGGAAGTTTAAGTGCTGTGATGAAAACACCTTAAATGTAGAGAAAACGCTAAAGTTTCGCGAAACGTTTTTCCACTCTGGTAACGGAGCTTTTCAGATGTATCGATATAGAGGTTTATCAGGAAATGGGACTGAAACTCAGCTTTTCCTCCCCTGCATTCACACACCAACAGAGAGGTGACATGACCAGCTTGCTTCAAAGATGACGGCTCGCTTTAGAGCCACACTGAACTGTTTATAAATCTAATTAGAAAAATAAATCAAACAAAAGCCACAGAAACACAAGAAGCGGAGTCCTAACAAAACAATAATGGCATTTCACTAGAAGGCTTTCCGAGAGTTACAAGCATAAAACGTCCTTCGGTTTTAACACCTACAGAACATATTGAAATTTCAGAGAAATTGTTCATTCTTGTGCATAAAGCGATAATGAAAAAACACCTACAGAGAACGACTGCCGGGGAAAATGATTCCAACCCCAGAACATTATTCTGGGGTTGACTGACAGCTTTTTTTTTTTACCTGGAGAATCCTGTAAATGTGATGCATGCAAAGTATGTTGGATCAGGCTCTCCACAAGCAACGTTCACTCAGACCCGGAGCATTTTTGGTTGTTTGGAGAGGGCTCAGCTCCTGGGCTGCACGCGTTCTCGATTTCAATCTGCTGCCCCAGGTGTTTTCTTTCCTGTAATCGCTCCCTCAATCTCGCTCCCTCAATCCCAATTTAATTAAGATCATCCCCACAATGACCGGCAGGAAGCCGACCAGTTCAGGTTTCACGTCTGCAGAACGCAGCAGTGCGGGACTGCTAGCACATACCCGGTGAGATTTCATGCACAAATCAAAATGTAGTGAAGTTCGGATCGATGGGACCAGAGACGGTGTCGGGGCTGTTTGTCGATCAAGCCTCCCCCACACGGTCCTGACAGAGTTTCGTCAGTGTTAAACACTTCATATATCACGCCCCTCTCCAGCCTCCGCCTCTGATTGTTTACACTATAGGCATGAATATTTAACATTACCAGAGAAATATCGAGCTGAGCCTTGGGAATCCTCCGCATTAGTGAGGAGAATCTCCACCGGTCAGACATTTCTGATCTTATTTGCTAAGATTTTGTGATGTTAATGGTGGTAGCAGTGAGGAGAAAATGGTAGCTTGTCAGGCTGGGGCACAGAGGAGCTGTCTGGATTTCATGTTACCTTGGAAACAAGTGCTGGTGTGCCTGAGAGCGAATAAGAAAAGGTAAGACCACGTCCAATCCCCTCAACATGTTTGCTGTACGCCCCCCCCCCCCCCCCCCCCCCCCCATCAATCACCTGCATCAGGCTAACACTTAGAGTAAATCAGCCAAAACAAGTCATCGAGCGCCAGAGGAAAGCCTTAGAAGCGGACGCCGGGGAACGAGGAGGGGGCCGGCTCTCTTCATCTAATCCCCGGGCCGTCTGCGGGATAAACCTGGCCACGTCCGGGTCTCAGCCGCCGAAACGCCACCAGGACCAAGTGACAGGCTTTAAAACAATGCTTAAAGACGGGACGCCTAATTGTGCTGCAAAACACTAAATCAATAGCCGCTCTGCCGGCAGATCGCACTCTCTCTCTACTCTCTCTCATCTTTGCATCTCAGTGGGGAATATACATATATATGTATATATATACCTGCTTTTTTGATTCAATTGCACGATTTACAAAGATACAAGGCGCACAAAAGCACTTTTTACGAACTCCGCCTTGAAGCCGGTCGGAGGATAATGACTTGTTAAACGCTTCCACTGATATACTGGACCAACACAGATTGCCTTTGCAACAGGGTTATAAAATGGTTTACCTCTTGGGTAATAAAGCCGAAAACTAAATTCAGTGCCCCAGAGAGTGTGTGTGTGTGTGTGTGTGTGTGTGTGTGCATGTGTGTGCGTGCGTGCCTGTCAGTGTCTGTGTGTGGCATCGGTTCACAGGTGTTTTCAGACGAGTTTGAATACATTTCCATTTTTAAGCGGGATCGGCATGCATGAATATTTTTAAATTGGGAACCTGCACACAACAGCCCCCTTTCTAGATAAAGCGGTACGGGATAAAATGGGTCACGTTTTTTTTTTTTCCACACAGGTTTCAAGCACATACAAACAGCCGTGAAAACAGAAACATTGTAATTGTTTGTTGGCAAAACGGGCGCCATATAATCCAGGGAGGAGGTGGAGGAGGAGGGGGAGGAGGAGGAGGGGGAGGGGGAGGGGGAGGAGGGAGAGACAGCAGCAAACTTTGGATGATGTATACAGGCGCAGACAGGTTTGGCCCTCAGCCGCCGCTTTGATGTTGAGCTACTTCCTATTGGAACACTTACTCATTTATACGTCGCCCCGATTGTATCCTTCTTTAGGAGTTCCACCGCTCGGATCCTAACGAGTGATCTCTCAGGATGCGGTTAAATAAAAGTAACGCGGCCTTGTCAGTCGAACTCGCCGTCTATTTTTAGGTGCGCTACGAGGAAGGACATGTGAGAGAGAGAGAGAGAGACGGAGAGATGGAGAGATGGAGAGAGAGAGGGAGGGAGGGAGAGAGAGAGAGAGAGGGAGGGAGAGAGACAGAGAGAGAGAGAGAGGGAGGGAGAGAGAGGGAGAGGGAGAGAGAGAGAGAGAGAGAGAGAGAGGGAGACAGACTGTATCCACAGTGGCATCAATTCAAGTAACTCTTTGAACCGTTTAAAGGGAGCAGCGCTGGCTCTTCTCAACCCCATTAGCCATTTTGAAAGAGGCAACAGTGCAATTAGGCGGCTGGCACAAAGGGAAGGCGAGGAGGGAAGCGGGCAGTTGTCAGGGGGGCTCTACTCTGATAAAAACACGCAGAGAGAATAACCCTGGAAGACCAGACTTTAAACAGGGTCATTAGACAAAGTCATTCCTTCCTCCACTCTGACTTGTGAGAATGGGAAGGGAAAAAGCCAGCCAGTAACAGCATAATTTCAGGCTTTTTTTTTTTTTATTACTGAGAAAAGGTTCCTGACATGATGCCGTATCTAAAATAAACGCCAGACCCCTGAGGGAACACAAGTCACCGCTCTGGGCCGGCACATTACAGTGAAATCAGAGAGAAAACGACCAAAATAAAGCTTCTCCCCGCACGGCAATCACATTACAGCACCTGAGGACCAGGTCAGGCTGCGAGACGGGAAGCCTGACTCCTCGCCTCGTCAGGAACTCCGCCAAGAACCCGGACTCGGATGAAACACATCCTTGAGGCGGAGCGCGGTAATGACCGGCGCGTCGAGCTCTGAGGGAGAGAGGCCGAGGGACGGGCTCAACTGTCAGCCTTGTCAATCACGCGGTTCATCAAAAGGAGCCCGGGTCCTGGCGTGGCTTTAGTCAGGTGTGTGCAGCGCGGGCCGGGGTGAGAGGTCGAGCCTTTAATTAGGCGGGCGGGTGGGAGAGACTGCCAGGGAGAAGTGGAAAGGTTAGGGAAGGCCAGGTACTGGTTTTAGATGAAGGGAGGTCAGCAGAGGCAGACAGGAGGAGCGCATGCGGGCCAGCCCGCTCATTATTTTCTGACGGGGGTTTTAGGAGCAGATAACTCCGTGCCAAGCCACAGTCTGCCGAGTGAAAAATTACCACACTTAGGAGCAGCAAGATTATTGATTCCCTCTCCTTTTGCACAATGCTAACTACAGCTATTACATATAGATTGTGCCAGAGGATTAGACGTATATAGAGTAAAGAGGCATCCATCAACGGGAGTTCTGTGGTGTCGTCCGGGGCGCGAATTTAACAGGATTTTTTTTTTTTACGATTCAAGTTCAAGGACGTGCAGATTGTCTAGAGAAAAAGACTGAAGCCGTGCATCGTGTAAGCTGTTTATCATATAGCTGCATACACAGCCAAAGATAGTATGAACCCAATTTGTTCGATTAAGGCTCAAAGAGAAGAGGCACAGAGAGATACCACGGGGGTTTCAATGCATCCGCAGCTTTTCAAGGTCCAAACGAATAATCACTCATCTTTCAACGATGGCAACAAAGAGTTGAGGAGAATTTAAAGTTGAGCTTTGGTTTTCAGGCAAAAAATAAAGACTGCTTCTCCTTGACGTACATGATAACAAGTAAAGTGAAGAGTTGAGTTTCAGGCCAACTTTACAATAAGGCAGGTATGATTCATTTATCGTGTGTAGTTTAACATGTTTGTAAGCAAACTGTTGCACTAAATGTGAAGCAAAAATAACGATGACTGGAGTGTTATTTGTTTTATGACACTCCTTGTTTAATAACAAAAGCACTTCTCTGCTATGTTATGGCACAAAACTCGGGGCAGTACAAAGCGAGTACATCTGGACGTAAAAAATGAACCGAGTCCAGGGCGGAGACGTTTTGCTTGAAGCTACAAATATGAACCTTGTGGTGTTTGTGTTGGAAAAGTAAGAGGATCAGCCAAGTCATTTGTTACGATTTCTGATTCCAAGCCTCCTTTTTTCCAGACTTGCACCATCCATTTCCCATCTCGAGAAGTTTCTGAAGTTTCCCTCTCACCCCTCAACCAGGCGCGTTGATGCATGACTGTGTATTTCAATCATGGGAGATTTAAAAAAAACAAACCTCATTTTCAAGACAAATGAAAAGCAAATTTGCAAAAACTATTATTCCAATATTGCGCATGGTGATATATTGCCTCTTCACTCGATCTGCTCAATCCGCACTCTAATTAGCTGCCTTGCTGGCCCGCTCTGTGAAAATGTGCCTTTGTTTTCTTCAGTTACTGGAGAGTCAGGATGGGAGGGGCGGCTCCGATGTAAATCAGCATTCGCAGATCGGTGCGACTGCCCCCACCTCTTCATCTAATTGAAGATGCCGCTCGTCTCTCTTTCGGGACCTCTGAGGGTGACTTAGTGAGCCGGATGAACTTACTTGGACACGGCTCGGCCGGAGTGTTGCCAGGGAAACAGGACGTTGCCAACGGCTGCCCGGTAGCTGTAGACGCCCAGAAGTCCGAGGGCCAGGGCGACCTTGGACACCCAGGAGCAGCGTCTCTGAACCAGGAGGTAGATGAGCACCAGGCAGAAAGCGGCCAGGAGGGAGAGCACCGTCCTGTGCTCGGAGCTGCAAACAGAGCAATGTCCATTTCAATGTCTTAGCTTATGCCTTGTTTCCACTACACCTCGACTCCACTCTACTCGACTCGTTTCCATGACAAAACAGTGCCGCTTTGAGAGTCCCTGGTCGTCATAGCAACGGGGAGGGTGACATCATCTTAAAACGCGACACAGCTGAGCGCCAGTTACAAGTAGGGGGAAGAAAACAGCAAACAATACGCGCACAATGGATGAAATCGAGGGGATGAGGATTTTGATCCTGGGTATGTAGCTGTTTGACACAGCAAGGAGAAACAAAAGCGAAAATACGAAATACCGCGAAAAAAAAACGGTAGTTTAGGAAATACTACAAATATCAGAGGGCGAAACAAGTTGGGTTGCGTGGTGACGTAAGGTATGTACTTTTATGTATCCAGTCCAACTTCACTGTGGGAGGAAAGTTTTCTTGTTTGTTTTTTTGTAACTCACGAGGGGGTTGCTAATGCGCTAGGGGGTTGCTAGCAGTTGCTATAGCAACTCCATTAACTTGCTCAGCAACCACTGAGCAACCCCGAAATACTTCTTCTTTTCTTTAAATATATACACAAAATGCTAATAACATAAACACAAAAACACACATCTATAATACAATAATGATTTTATAAATGCCATAGTTTTAAAGAAAGCATTGTTTCAACGTGAAACCAGATACTGTGCTGTACTGTGGTGTTTCTGGTGACACCCAGTCCTACTCAGCCTGGCTTGGCCCGGCTTGGCCCAGCCGGACCCAGCTGGGCCCAGCTGGGTCCGGCTTGGCCCGGCTTGGCCCGGCTTGGCCTGGCAGGCGAGAAGGTACTAGAAAACCTCTACTGGGTCACACATTCCAGGTAATGGAAAAGCACACAAGGCCGAGTTGAGTCGAATAGAGCCAAGCTGGTGCCATGTAGTGGAAACGGGGCATTAGTTGTTATACAACGTGCGAAATTGAATTGAGCCGTTAAATTAAGCGATAAACAGAGTTAATTGGGAGTTTGAACTATGCGGTAGGTATATGCCGAGCACTGTCAGTCACATCCTGCAGCAGCGGTTTCAACTCTAAAGCTGCGGATCTTCAATTGTGCTCTTGGATTTAAGGCTATAGAGTCTGAAATGAAGCCGCGCAGAGCGCCAGACAGGATATCAGAGTTGGACAGACGCTGTGTATTTAGCTGTTAGCTGTGGATCAGACGGCGGTGCCGGCCCGAGCTACGGGCTCTCAGAGACAAGACGAGGCGCAACGCTGCCTCGATCTCATTATCCGAGCGCCGGGCGGCGCAGGTAGGAAGAAAGGGCAGCGGCCGGACAGGGAAAAGGTCAGAATCCACATCTCCATTCCACAATGTGATGCATGTTAAAGAACAAACCGTAATCCCTTAGCCCCGCGCCGTCGGCAGCATATTAATGCTCCCGGAGACAGTAGCAGTTTTTCTACAGTCTGAGTGATCTCAGGCTTCTTAACCTTTTTCTTGTTTTTTGTTTTTTTCTTTAGAGAGAAAACGAGGAAGGCCCTGTCAGTCAAAGACAAGAAAACACACACCTAAAAAACAACAACATTGTACCCTTAACAGCCCTAAATGTCTGTCTTTCAGTGACTTATTTTGTTGTCAATTTGCAATTGCACTCGACCTGAGCATCATCTACAGTCCGGCTACTCCCGTATAGGAGGCGATTTCCTATATTTCCCGGAACGACTTTCAATATCCACCAAGGGGCCGGGAAGCAGCCTGTTACATTGATCTGCTGCTGTTCTGTAGGTGGAGAGATAAATGGACATCGAACGCCTTGTCTGCCCCGCCGTCTAACCTGGCGAGCCCATTGTTTTATGGCATGTGGACGGATGAGTATGTTGTCTCCTTAGAACAAATTTATCCTCGCGAATGCTGCACATTATCGTTTAACTGGCGGAGGGAGCCCACAGTCTTACCCTCTCTCTATCTCTCCCTCTCTCCCCTACAACTGGAGAAAGTAGTTCTTGTAATGTCCCGTCACCTGCAACTTCCCAATATGTCCACACGGACTTCACTATACGTTTTCACACAGTAAGAGTAATAGCCTTCGGCTCTGCTAACTGAACCGGGTTGATTACAGTCCTCGATGCTGGAACAAACAATGGCGAGATTTCGCTGTTTTTTAAAGCTAGAGCTGAGAGGGAGATAGGGGAGGTAAATCTGTAAAGCCTGGGAAGACATGGACTTCGGGGGCTGGGGGGGGGGCTCCCAGGGATTTATGCAGCAGTTAACGGCGTTTGCTATCAGATGTTCTTTCAGATAAACTTGTGAAAACAGCGCTAAAGACGTCGTGTCTGCTCAGAGAGTTCAGGCTGTTTAACCAGAAATTCCAAAGACTTCGGAGCAGCTATGGAGTAAGAGCAGCGGCTCAGTCTATTCGCTATTCATAGAGCTGTGTGTGTGTGTGTGTGTGTGTGTGTGTGTGTGTCGTTCCTCGGGGAACCTCTTAAGAATCGTAATGGTGCTGAGGTAATTCTTAATCAAGCCGGTAGCTGTTAACACACTCGCTCTGCTTTACTGCCTGTTTAAAAACATCTCATTTGCGAGCAGCCTCCTCGATGTGCGCCACGGCTAACGCTCGCTAACGCTAATCGCATCCCAGCCAGATTCAATAATCACAACATTAAGCCACGGTGCATTTCAATACCACCTTACAGCGCTGGGGGCAAAAAAGGACAGGTTGAAATAACAAAGCTCTGTACAAAATTAAACTCATCCTGAAATACTTCAAATTGGGCTGTTTTTTGGTTTTTTTTGGACGCTTTTGGTGTGTTTTCACACACAAAGTTTTCTTTTGCTTTCACAGGCAGAACGTCAGAACGAGTGGTGAGTTAATATGGCGAGAACAGCCTTTGAAATCAGATGCTCGTAGCTAAATATTAGAATCAGCAACGTGACGTTTTATTCCAATTAGGAAAATTCATGTTTATTTTTTCGTGTCACATTTATTTGTTTGAACACAGGGAATTAATGGGACTGTTTAGCTTTCTTTTTCTTTTTTATTTATTTATATATACTAATTTGTTTAGTTTAGTTTAATTTGTAGACTTAGGCGACAGAGAAACGGCATTTCTATTCTTCTGTATGTCCGACACATGCAGTGAAGTAGATGGTCTTTGAGTCTGCATCTCGAGTCAACTGGATCTTTAAATACAGCTGATCTCACTGATTCCTGTGACTGCCCACCTGTTGAGCCAGTGTCCCACGTCGGGCAGGTGAGCCCACTGCACGCCGGTCTGGTTGAGGGAGCGCAGCAGGCGGCAGCAGAGCAGGGTGAAGGGGGGCGTGGCCAAAGCCAGCCACTTCTCCGAGTACATGTCGGCCTTCTGCTGAGCCGACGAGGGACGACGGTCCCTGGAGGGGAGGAGGTGCTCGTCCTCCTCCTCCTCGTCCCCGGGGCCCCTCTGCTCTCTGAAGTACTTGCGGCACACGTCCTGGAAGACGGCCAGGCACAGCGTGTTGAGCAGGAAGTACCAGGTCTGGTGCTCCTCCTCCACGAAGCTGCTGGCCGCCAGGCTGAGGGTGTGACCCAGCGTCCCGGCCAGGAGCAGCACGTCCAGCTCCGACAGAGACCAGGCGCTGTCGCCGGCCCGCGCCGGAGACTGTGGGACGGGACGAGAGAAGAAGACAGATAGATAAATAAATAAATAAATAAATAGGGACGGGGATCGATTCTTTAGAACTGTTTGCAAGCCCGCCTAACGATTCGCTTTGAGAAATGTTTCTGTATCTTCTGTTCAGAGGTGAAGATTAAGTAAAAGAGAGTTAACACAAAAAATCCATCCGTGCTCTTCTATTCCCTCACCCGATGAGAATCGATAAGGAATCGGGTCGATAATGGAATCAGGACGACTGGATTCTTACCTTTTACCCATTACCTGAACATAAATCTGACAATAACGAGTAAACATGTCCAGAGTGGAGCATAGGTTGGGGATTAAATGTTGGTTGGATCTTGCAGACAGAGGATGCAGCTCAGATGGGAAGCCAGGTTTGGGATCTCCACCGAACTCAGGCCCATCCATTTCAACTCCACGCCTCGACCGCGGGAGCCCGACCCCGCCTCTTGCACGTTATTTTCACCTCTCCCACCTCCGGCAGTCAAGACACCTTCAACCAGGCGCGCGGACGATTATTTGGATGAAGCTTGGGTGAGTCACACCGATCTATTTCAATTTCGAAAAAGAAAAGTGACTAATGACCCGTGCGCCGTGCTTCGTCATAAAACGGCCCCATCTGCAGCCGCTTACACCCGCAGTTGTGTGCAACTCAAACCCCCAAACTGATAAAACTAGATCTTGTCAAGCCCCTACTTTATTTATTTATTTATTTTGGAATCAAAGAAGCACAATGCAGGCTGCTTGCTGCTGTGCCGCTGACGCCCCTGCCTGAGTCAGTCATCACAGTCCCACTATGCGTGGAGGCCACTTGCAGCAGAGGACCCCCCCTCTGGAAGCCCTCACTCCTCATTCATAAACCTGGAGCTTCGTGTTCCGGGGTGTGAGGAGGCGTTGTCATGCAGAGCGCGCGTTCGCCCGGCCCGTGTTCACCTTGAAGCCAAGCGGAGGCTGTGCTTGGAGCGTACCTGGCTCCACCCGGAGCCCGCAGCATCACTTCCCTCTGGGACGGAGCCCATTCATCCTTGTTTTTTTTTACCCCCCCCCCCACTCTCTCTACAAGCTGCACCGGGTTCGTGCTTCCCGGCTTTCAAACACATGCCTCGTCACTTCTCACAATGTGCCGTGACATTAAATATTCAGTTTTGGCAGCCGTGTCAGAAATAAAGAAAAATAATAATCATAATAAAAACTGGCAAAGTTTAGGACCTGCAGATTCTGGGTTGCATGCATTTTAATGTATTATGGTTATCCAGGTTGTTTTATTAATGAGAGCATTCTTTTTCTTCGCTTCCCCAGTTGAACACCCTGCATGCTATGCTAAATTCTTCTCACATCAACTTTTCTGTCCCAAACTTGTTTAAGAGGTTTGGCTCGTCTGCCCGTTCATTTCTGCGCGGGAACCGGAGCTGCCTCTGGATTGATGTTCCGCGTCCTCGCAACGTCTCCGTGTTCGAGATGGGACCTCTCAGGGCCCGCAGGGAACTGAAATATGGTTTTACAGCTCCGGTAACAACACAACCCCTCCCTTCCTCCTCCTCCTCCTCCTCCTCCTGGGTGTTCAAGTCTCTCCTCTCCTCCTCAAATTAGGAAATCACTGAATCACAGCTTTGCATGCTTAGACGGAGCACAGGCGTAACTGCTGTGAAAACAACGCAGACGAGAGGGTGGATGAAGGCAGGTTTGCCTCTGACC
The DNA here is from genome assembly GCA_029224185.1 of Karalla daura. Lineage (NCBI taxonomy): Eukaryota > Metazoa > Chordata > Actinopteri > Chaetodontiformes > Leiognathidae > Karalla > Karalla daura. Next base: position 11,399,522 of record CM055195.1, read on the forward strand.
TGTCAGCCTGCCCCGCCTCAGGACAGAGCACAGAGCGGCGACAGCACCACCACCTTTCTGACGAGAACGCAATATGTGCCTTCAAATGATTTGCATCCATCACTGTCAATCTGATACTACCGCCATCGTAAGTACTTGGAAACTAACACGGCACTACACCTCTGGGAACAATACGACTCTTATTGGATCTAATGCGTGTGTATGATCGATCATGTTCCACTTGCAAGCCTACTTTACAGCCCAGCCCTTGGGATTTTTTCCGGCTTCTATATATGAAATATATGTAAATATCTCAATCCGTGGGAAAAAACGACAAAATCGAATAATGTATGTGCTGATTTTTTTTTTGGTATTCTACGCTTTCCACGAATCTCAGATTTCTCTCCAATTATCCGGCCGCTCGTCGCAGCCTTTAGACGCCTCGTAAAGTGAAGTACGCTCACCTTCAGGTTATTAAAACGCACTCAGCTGGAATTCTAATCAGACCGAGGCCTGGAGCAGGCGAGTCGGGGAGCGTGCTCCGTCTCCCACTCTTTCCCCGGCCTCACAGAGAAGCTCGTCAGGATCCCTCTAATGAAGGTTTTGGATGCCGCCCACGACGCGGCCATTCGTCAAGCCGAAGCAGGCGTGGCTTCGCACTTTGGATCCGAAGGGAGACGAGTGATTACATTATGTAACACGTCTAAAGATAATTTCCTACCCTTTCAATATTTCTATTTGGAACCTTGCGACACCATAGTTATTCTGCAGGTTGTTTTTTTTCCCACTAGAGCCGCGTTTCTCGACACTGAAATTTCGCTGCGGCGGCTCCGAAAAAGATGCCAAGTTGGCAAAAGCAGAAAGTCTTTGTAAAAGTCACAGAGGACTCATTACCAATGCTAATACAGAGTAACAATAAAACAGTTTCATCACCTAATCAGAATATCAAAATGAGTTTGTCAGTCATGACTGAAGAGGACACAGAGCCTGGCTAATTGCATTTCCTCACACAGGTTATTACAGAGATAAAGATTTTGGCAGGGAAGACGGACCATGACTGCAAGTGTTTAATAACCTCTTCTGGAGCGAGACCCACATGCCACATATGCAACAGATCCACACGACGCTTTCCAATAAACAGGACCTCAAAAGCGGCCCAGGAATCGAAGGCGAGGGGATGGGAGGAGGCTGAAACGCCGCTGTTGTATTACTGTTTATGAGCCTTCAAGGACCGGGAAAATGTTTTAGTTCTAAATGTATCTGAGGAGGACTCAGAGATTTTCATGGCGGAGGAGAGATTAGTGTTGGAGGTTATCCATAACCATATAAAGTCAGGATGTTTTATCGCCTGTGGCATTTGAAAGGTCTCAGAGCTGTAACTCTCCTGCCTGTTCATAGACAACATCTTCTGTTCATTACTTTATTCAGCTAACTACTATAACTACTACTACTACTACTACTACTACTACTACTACTACCACTACTACTACTACTACTACTTCTTCTACTACTACTACCATAGACATTGTTCATTCTAGCATTTTCTGCTTCTGGCTGTAGAAATCAGAGGATTTGCTTCCATTTCCTGTTAAATAGATGTTAAATATTCTCACATATTCAGACTTAACAATAAGTCAATCAATCCTTTTGTTTGTGGTCATTGTGTTTTAACAGAGGGGGGGGTATCTTGGATTGGTAACCCTCTGAGTCCATTCAGCATATTGTGCACACTCTAGCTGTTTGATGCTCGGGCCGGTCATGTTTGGTTTTCGACTTGTCTACAGGAGTTGGTCTGATAGTTGCACCTTCACAGCCGAGGCCTGGGGACACCAGTGCAATCTGCTGCTGGACGACCGCTGGGCACTCGATCTGACACTTTTTGTGACACGAGCACTCAAAGCAAACACTCCGGAGCCCTTCCAGCCGAGCTGAGTCGGAGAAAACAATTCAGGGTTTGTTCTGTTTTGCGCCGCTGTACAGATTAGGTCGTTCATTTCTTCAACCAGCCCTCGTGGCTGGAGAGGATTCACTACCAATTTTTAGGTATTTTTTTGCCATATCAGCGCTTTCTCGAAGCTCCCACAAGGGGAGCTGAGACGTAACCTTTACAGTTAAATTCTAATGAGCAGAAGAGGAGCGGCTGTACGAGGGAGGAGGAGGGGGAGGGGGGCTCATCCTTCAGGCCAATTGAAACTCAGAAGTAGAGGATGCAACCTTCAGAGTCACTATTACCACTGACTGATTGCTCTCAGTGAGGCGAGCGGGATGCACACTGATGGCAGGAGCCCTCCTTAGCACATTGGAAGACAAGTGCAACAGAGAGACAGAATAATAAGCAATTATTCCCCAGCACCTGTGGACGGGCACGCACCTTTGATGCTAACAGGCTTTCTTTAATATAGCTCCTGAACCTTTAACTGAACCCTGAACCTCACGCCTGAGTTTAACTTATTGTTAACGATTTGACCCTTGACTCGTAATTAGCAGCACGCGTGTCTTAGGAGCCAGCTCGCATCGTGCTGGCATGCGTTTCTATAGTGATTAACACTAAACGCTGAGCAGCAAATCTGCTGCATTATCTGACACGATGTCTATGATGACGGCTCGCAGAAACCCTCCGTTGACGACAAATATGCAAAACCAAAAAAAAACCCCTCTATAACTCAAAGTGGGAGACGTCCGTCTAAATAGTGGTACACGCTGGTGTTATAAAGCGGTCAGGGTCGGTGCTGGCGCTGAAAAATAGAGCCGTAGATTTGCTATTTAGAACGAGGGAGCGTATACATCAGTGCTGCAGTGCAGTTCAGGAATGTGACCTGATTTTAATGGATATAGTGTAAATAAGGGGAGCCTGGGAGATCTGGGCCGTAACAAACCCCACTGCCTCTGCGCCTCCTTGCATAAACCCCACAGCATGGTCTCGGCTGCCAAACGATTACCATTCTTCATCATACGGATGTGTATCGATGTTAAGTACACGCACTGGCCTACTGCCTTTATGCATCGATATATTCAATTCAAGGTAAGTCGCCGCATTATAAACCATGACTGAAGCTACTCCCTGCTGTGCTCATTACTTCAGCATTTCCATGGGCAACAAAAAGAAAGACAGAAAAGAAACAAGCTGAATAATAACAGGGTCTGTTTGCAGCCTTCTATGAAATACATACGACATTGTGTCCATACAGCGCTACAGAGCTGTTTGATTCAAAGCCTCCGACTCACTGCGAAATCTAACTGAACCTTTCTTACTTTGTCAGACACACGTCTCACACTTAAGTGATTTAAAGCCGCGTTAGTGAAAGACTTTGCTATAACTTGACTGAATCAGAAAGTGTGGGCTCCAGAGACTGAGACCCCCCCCATCCCTCCTCCCTCCCCCTCCCCCCCCCCCCCCTCCCCTCCAGAGCCCTGGTGGATTTAGTAGCTGTTCTCTGTAATAAACTCGGATGTTTCTGATGACTCTGAGCCACTAATGTCTCCTCACCCACAGGAAGTGCCCTATTAGAGCACAAGAACGGAAAAGCCAGTCTTTCATCCTGACACATATTCCTAAACATGAGACCTTCTTTTTTTCCATTTTGATCTTAGAGAGTAATCCGACTGCGACTCACTTATCAGACTTATCTAAAGCACACACACACACACACGTGTGTGTGTGTCTACATCTGTGTGGCTGTGTGGCTCGGGCGGCGCATTTCAGAGCATGAAACTCACCTTTCCGTGAATCCTGGCGCCCGCGGGGAGCCGGCGCGTCGCCATGGAGACCAGGATACAAAACATCGCCGAGGAGAAGGCGACGGCGGCAAACACCAGGCCCCAGGAGAGGCTGCAGAAGTAGCAGGAGCCCTCGGCAGATGTGCACACCAGGACGTGCACCGAGGCGAGCAGCAGGCACAGGAGGTAGAAAGGCAGGGAGAGCAGGGCGGAGAGGACGGGCAGCTCCACGCACGCCTCCCCACTCAGGGCTTCAGGCATCGCCAGCAGTAAGACCAACAGCAGCTGAGGGGGTCAGGACACAGGCACAGACGGGAGGAAAAGTTTTAGGGAGTTTCTTCTTCTTTCTCTTCAGCTGATTGAACCCCAGAAACCCTCAGTTGTGTGGCATGAGCAGAATACGTGAGCAGCACTGCTTTCACTCTGACAGCAGCAGCAGCACAGGTTCAGATTTATATATATATATATATATATATATATATATATATATATATATATATATATATATATATATATATTTATACGTATAAAAAGCTCATAGAGGTAATAGATGAGACTGAGACCATTCAGGAGAGCCTCAGTTTTTCTATGCAAATTACAATATTAGGAATCCTTGAGCTAATTGTAATAACCTTCTATAAGACTTCTTAAAAACTTTCACAAAACTTTGTAAGACCTGCGAGATATCCTTAACTTATTAAACAACCGTACAACAGACCTCAGATCAGATCTGGGAGGGAACAGAGCTCGTCAGGGTAAATCAAACCAAAAGCAAATGTTGTTGGTGAATGAATACTAACCAAATTTAATACCTCGTAAAATTGTGTTTTTAAATAGTTTAAGGCCCTCAGACTGTTTTATCAACTTTTAATATCTATTAAGACCCTGTAGAAGACCCTGCAGAAACAACACATGGTTATTCAAAGATACATTTTAATTTGGTCCCAGACACCTGAGACTGTTGACCTCAGTTCACAGAACTTAACAGAGTAAGAAGTGAATAAGAATAATAAGACACTATGATATGGCCATATGGTTCAAACTTGCATCGGGGAACACGTGGCGTGGATGGGAATGCAGCACTAAGCACTTAGAAACACCTAAAAATAATCCATCCATCTATTCATAGTCTTGCCCACTTTGTACCAAGTGGTTCAGGAACCTATCTCCAGCTCACATACTGTACGGTGAGGACAGGGAATACACCTTAGGCAGGTCGCCAGTCCATCACAAGACACACACACACACACACACACACACACACACACACACACACACACACACACACACACACACACACACACACACACACACACACACACACACACACACTCTCTCTCACTGAGGGAGAAAATCCTGTAAATCCACATTTTTGGACTATAGAAGTTAAGCAAACCCAGCACAGGATGGAGCCACGTATTCACATCATATCCGTCAACACTGTTGGTAATATTTATCATCCCAGCGGACCTCTAACCTAGCAGCTACTCCAGCCTACACGTCTTTTGAGTGCTTGGGCTGAATAAGGTCCTGCTCACCTGGAACACGAACACCATGCCTGCGATCATGGAGTACAGGTCGTATTTGCCCAGCTGCTTGCTGAGGGCCGAGCTCATGCCGGCCAGAGCCTCCAGGTACTGCTTCAGCACCTTCTTGCCCATGTTGTTCAGCACCTCCGAGGTGTTGCCCTCCAGGAACAGCTTCATCCAGTTCCCGTGAGCCTTCTCCGCCACGCGGAACTGCTCGATGCTCGGCTCTGGATGGAACAGATGAGAGGGAGGGGACGCCAGTGTCAAAAAGTGGCCCTGTCTTTCCGTTTTTTCTTTTTGTTCCGGTAGACCGCCTGCCAGGAGATCATAACTCAGACGTTACTTCACGCTGGGGTTTGTTGTAGGCTTGGCATTACCCAGCCGCAAAACGCTGTACAACACCTTGTTGGAACTGTAGCAGCTACTGCATTTACATAAATTTAGGAAGGAAGACGTTTCCAGCATCTCATTATTAACCTCTTTGGGTTTGGAGATGCAGTGCAAACAAGTTTCTCTCCCTCGCTCGCGCTCCGCTTATTTATCACAAAACGCCATTAATGAATCAGGCCATTTAAACTAATTAATGTAGCCGAGCGGTACGAGACGTTCAGTTATGCGACTTCAGCCTCGGTAGAGAGACTAAAACGCGGCGTTTTCATTATGGGGAGCCATTCCCCGGGCTGGCGTATAAAAGCAAACCGTCCCTGTGTTAACAACATTACAACCGCGGCTGGAAATGGAAATGCTGTTTGTTTTAGTCTCTTCTACCAAACGTACAAAAAAACACACTCAACTTTGAAAAGGTGAAGAAAAGGTAAAGCGGTAAAACGAGCGACTATGGGATTCAGACTGCCGCCCATCCTGCAGTATTTCATCACGAACAAAACACATTTTCTTAGCGTTCCTCCCGAAAAGAATGAGCGTCCGCTAATACCGCTTATGACTCCATCACTCATTCTGATGCATGTAGAGCGGTTAGAATTATTAAATGTCGGTGTTTTCTCTCCTTTCTTTGCTCATATTCTCCGACCGAACACATAATGCGTGCAGTAATCAGAACATTTGTTCCCGAGGGTGGGTGAAGAAAAAAAACAAAGACAAAGGGTGATCTGTCAGGTTTTAAATGCTGACAGGCTGTGACTCATTCACATGTTTACTCAAAGCAGATGAGATGACGCCCGTTTCCATTTCGCCCCGGTGTCTTAGGACCCCGCTCAAGGACGGAGAAATGTGGACGCTTGATCTGCAGCATGCAGCAGTGAGTGAACGCACACACACACACACATGCATGCACGCACACACCTCTAAAAACAATATTTTGCAGTGCAACACCTATTTCAGCAGCATAGGCATAGGGGTGATAAATAGTGACTGTGGCTTTGCCAGACGGGGGGTGGGGGGAGAGGAGGGGGGGGGGGGGGGTGAGGGGGCGTTGGTAGAAATATTAGAACCTTAAGCCACAGGCATGAATCACATAATATCGATGGCCTCGACCATGTTTCATCTGTCTGCAAGTACAGGGATTGGTTAATGGGGCTGTGAGATGCCCGGGGTGGGAAGCACAAGAAAAACATTATATGAAGATTGATACAAGGCAGAGCAGACAGCCGTGGATCCGCAAATGACTTTCAGGAGGAATTTTTTTTTTTCTAAAAGGTACAAATGCCTCCACCGCGTGACGATTTTAATTGGGGCTCGAGTTGCAGACGGCGTTCGTGCAGTTAGGATTGCAATCGTTTATAATTCATAAAGAAGGTAAAATACCTCAACCTCTTTGTTTAATGTAATACAGAAATTACTCACATTGCTCCTGGCAAGAGAGAGAGAGAGAGAGAGAGAGAGAGAGAGAGAGAGAGAGAGAGAGAGAGAGAGAGAGAGAGAGAAAACTATAATTCTAAATATGACAAAGTTTGATCAATCAGGGTTGGAATGTTTCGAGGTTTCAGAAATCAAAACAATTTGCTGGATTTCACGACCGATGTCGCCTCCTACACTCCAGCCAAGAGTGAATATAATGGCAGATGTTGTTCTGTTGAACCCCTCTACGCTGGCTGGGGAAATATTGCACTGGAACGCACCGATTTGCTCTTGACAAACTGACAGTTTCCTCTCTAGGTAGATAGCAAAAAAAATAGGCTCAAACGAGGAAAAGAAACGGCACAAAACTTAGCAAATTTAGTCCATTTGTTGTTGAAATGTGACGGAATGAGAATCGACAAGCAGATCTTAAACCCTAAAAGCTGCGCAACACATACAGGTTTGGATCACAGGTGAATGAGAAATAGAGGATAGGATATGAAAGGAAGAGCTCCCAAACAGATTTCATTTAAATTAATCTAATTTGCTTTCATCTGCACCTCCTCCTCCGGCTTATCATCACAACTGTTAGCAGCAACCACAGAACCAAACATCCCGCTTGTTTGTTTTTCTACATGCTCTGCTTTTGTTTTTGATGTGGAGAGAGAGAGAGAGAGAGAGAGACGGATAGAGAGAGAGAGAGAGAGAGAGACGGATAGAGAGAGAGAGAGAGAGAGAGAGACAGAGAGAGAGGGAGAGGGAGAGGGAGAGCGAGAGCGAGAGCGAGAGAGAGAGAGAGAGAGAGAGAGAGAGGGAGAGGGAGAGAGAGAGGGAGAGAGAGAGTGAGGGAGGGACAGACAGAGAGAGAGAGAGAGAGAGAGAGAGAGAGAGAGAGAGAGAGAGAGAGAGAGAGAGAGAGAGGGGGCAATCTTGTTTTGGTTTCTTTGCAACTATTCTGAGGGATAAAGCCAACAAACAAACAGAGATGGAAAAATAACACAAACACAGACAGGACAGAGTGAAATATTAAACCCTTGTATATTGTTTCAGGGTTTTATTCGTCTGGACAATCATTAGCGATTGCAACAGCTTAGCACAGATTGCACAGGAAACGCAAGTGAGGCCGACCCACTCAGGCTGAGAGCGGCTGGGTATATAATCATTGCGAGATGCAGCTGAAGTGCTCTTGTCCACCCGACGCGGCATAATAGTAATACTGGAACGAGCTACGTGTCTTTTCAGGCAGACGCCCGCTTCCTTTCACGCAACTTCAGGTGTCCAACGAGCGCCTACTTAAAATACCATCGCAGGCAAAGTTCCCAGCAGCGATAACTATGACATTCCACTGCATAACAGCCTCATGATTACCCAAGTGGACAGATTAAAAAAAAAAAAACACATCCAAACACAAATGTAGGTCTGCTGAAGAAATTTCCATTTCAGCCCCATCACTATGGAAACCAGGAACCAAAATAGAGTGAAAAATCTGCCGCCAGAGTGGCAAGTTTTTTTTTTCTTATTATTATTATTAATATGAAAGGAAATAGTTTGTTTCAAATGAAGTTGAGAGAATGCAATATGCTGCTTGCAACACTTTGTTTTTCTCAGACAATTCAACATGAGGCGCACAACTTCACAGGCTAGCGTGTTCATGTCATCATGTTGCAGCGACATCTGAGCGTGTGCGTGTGTGTGTGTGTGTGTGTGTGTGTGTGTGTGTGTGTGGGCCCGAAGATGACATAGACGTCTGTTTAGAAAGGAACAGAAACACTTTGTGGAGAGTTTGGAGGTTGGAGGGTGAGCTTGTTTCCCCATCCCTCACACTTTTTGATTCAGAAACGTCTCGGCAGACAAAGAGGAAAGTGTGTGCTTTGAGCTGAGCTGGCGCCATATTTGCTAGCTTAGCTTTAGCGGGCTACACTTAGCGCCAACAGAATGTGCCGCTTTGATGGGAATGTCGTTGATTTTGAGCTTTTAACCCACTAGGAAATATGTTTTATCTGTTTGAATCCTGGTTGTACACAGGACCTTCATGTGTGGAGTTTGTAGCTCCATGGGTACCTGGGCTTTCTTTAGGTACTACGGTTTTCCTGCATAATCCAAAAAAAACATGCATGTTACTACTCTCTGCCTTCTACAGACCCAGAGAGGGTCTGATAATGGATGGATGGATGATGGAGGACACTGTGACCTGATGATGATGCTGGGTGACCATGACTGCAGGTAAAAAGTAACATTTTCCACAATTTACCCACCAAACAGCATCATTTGGGAGCTACAGTCAGGAGCTGGTCATCAGATTTGTCCTGGTTGTTTTGTGCCACTGGGCCTCTAGGGTAGTGTCAACAGTTCTCCGTGTTCATTTCTTTAAAATAAAAAACAAGATTTACTTTTTTTTTCCCTGAGGATTACGAAATTCGAAATTAATACATGTCAAATAGTCGGCCAAACAAGCCAGTTATCAAAGCGTTTCTCTCTCTCTCTCTGCCTCCTTTTCCCTCCCGTCTCACTTAAAACGATAAGATAAATTACTTCAGACCGATCAAACATTAGCAATGGTAATTGCTGCCATGGGTGTATCAAAAGTTTGTGAAAGTGAAGGACGGCAACAGAGCGACAGGCGAGGAGGCAGAGAGAGAGAGAGAGAGAGAGAGAGAGAGAGAGAGAGAGAGAGGGAGAGAGAGAGAGAGAGAGAGAGAGGCCAGGAGATGGATAGCTGTGACAAACTGTGACCCCGGGCCGTACGTATGGAGCTAAATTCGGGGAGGATATGTGCATGCATTTGCACAAAGAGTGGGCAGCATCAGCGTTCAAGAACAGACCTCAGACGGCTTGCGACTCTCCCGTGGGGTCTCCTCACAGCCGTGCGGCTGTTTAATCGGAGTTAAAGAAATCAGCATGCAGATTTTCCCACACGGGGAGGGGAGGGGGGAGGTTATTTTCCTCTGCCGTGCGCCCAAATGTAATTTTCCCCAAATGCTTTTTTTTTTTTCTTTTAGAAAGGATTGCAGCGCGGACGAGCTCCGCCAGCGTCGGCTCTTTTGAACCGGCGATGCGATCGTAGCCCGGCATTGATGGGAGCGCTGCGGGTCAAACGCTGCGAGAGGCTGCTTTGATGCGCCCGTCAACGCGGTGCGGGTGATGAGCAGCCGCCGGCGCGTCTGCAGCCGCGCTCCTGACGCAGCGCGCACGAGCTGAGCGCAGGGGCAGACGAAACGCTCAGCTAAATAACTCAGTGACCCTCTCACAGTACAGTGCGAGCACTTCTAACTGATGTGCATAATTCTCCGTTTCCTTGCGTTTTCTCTCCGTCAAGCAGCTGCTCGCGCAGCTTTTTTTTTGGTGGCCACGGGCTCTCGCAGACTTGTTGGGGAGATATTAACTAAAAGCCAGACGTGGAGGTATAACCCTTTATTAATTCATGGACGTGGTTATAAAAGATCACCCAAGTTGCTGGAGAGTTTTGAAAACATCTCCAAGAATCTATGAACCCAGTTCCCACAATTTACAATTTCTTCTGTTATAGTGACCTGGAGGAATGAAAATCCTCACAGACAAAAACAGGCGAGACTTCATTAAGGTACATGAGCAGATACAAAGCGGCACCTGTCTCAACAGGCAAATGAGTTATTATTATCACAGGTGATCAGCCATGTTTATACAGTCCAACAGATTCGTTATATTGCACCATTAATGACATAATACAGTAGAAGAGAGCCAGCCTAGGCTGGTCAAAGCTGTGTTTTTCAGTCGGGCTGTTTGCAATGAGCCACATCCATACCGATAATTATATAATTACATATTATATATGCAAAATATTAAATGACTAATGAAAAAGACTTTTTCTGAAATTACTTTCACGAGAAGCAGACTTGCATCCCAAAAGCTAAACACTGTCAAGTGCAACTAAAAAAGAACCACACAAAATCTTTGCCCTGTAGCTGGCTAGCTCGCTAGCTAGCTAGCCCTACTAAAAGGACCAGCTTAGACCAGCCTAGGCTGGTTAAGCTGATTTTAGCTGGTTTGATGGTTCAGCTAGGGTTTTGCAGTAGGGTTAGCAGCATGGCTGCAGCCACTGACGCTAAAGGCGGCCTGGAAATGACTCTGCTCCGTCATCGGAGCAGAGTCCGGGCTTTAACGAGCCCACGAGTGGCGGTGAAACTCTCTCTCACCTTTCTGGTAGTCGGGCATGCTGTCTTTGAGCAGGCAGCTGAGCTGGTGGCCATTGAGATGCAGGAAGCGCAGCTGGTCGCGGAGCGAGGTTTCCTCCAGGACACCTGGAATGACGCGGCCCACGCTGTTCTGAGATATGGGCAGGCCGAGTCCCAGGGCCAGGGTCGGAGTCAGGTCCACCTGCTCCACCACTCCAGGCGTCTCCATGCCCACTGACAGCACAGGGCAAAAGAAACACACACACACAGGCAAGGCGGTGAGGACGGACGGTACCCGAGACAACATAATGACATTCTGCTGAAGTACTTAAAGGAGTCTGATCAGCGTTCAGGTACAGGCTGTTCTCCTCGTTTCAGAAATGCACTGAAGTAGAGGAGGAAAAAAAAAAAGGAGCCACCTTTTCTCCACTAAAGCTTTCAAACACCAAATGTTCAATCAATTGCGAGACATCAATCAGTGATAGCAGGTGGTGAAAATCGATATTTATTCATAAGAACAAAAGTCGTTTATTATTAATTTAGACTCAGAGTTAATCCGCAACGACTGGCACGAGGACATGACTCCGTTTTTTTGTAGACCGCTCTGCCGTGGATGGATTCCTCCGTTCGCAGAATGAGAGCCTGTCGGAAGAGTTTCTACAACACTCGTCGAGATAGATTAGAAGCGTCGGGACCTCGTCCTAACCTGACAGAGACGGAGGGAGTGAGAAAGTCCTCCACAGTCTGTCATATGGAAGCCAGTGATGGTGCAGAATCTGATTTCCTGGGATGTGTGAGCGCACCCTGAGGACAGACACGCCGCAGTCACCAAAACGAGCCTCACCAGTTCACCATCACTGCTCCAATTAAGGCATCGTAATCGTGGGGGAACGTCCAGTCTGAGACGTACCGGAGAAAACCTGAGTCTGAAAGCGGCGCCCCACGCAGGCGTGATAATGACTCGTTGTGCTCGGGACCATCGGGGACAGGTGCCGGCACAACAGCCCAAACAAACTCAGAGACGAAGACAAGAGCGAGTGAGCGAGGCCATTAACACATAAAACACCCTTTTTCAAAGCCGGCCTCCTCGTCCAAGCGTCAACAAACAGCTTGATGTTGACACGCGGCTTCCTGTAGAGGGCCTCGGCATGTACAAACAGTGAGAGTGGGAGTGGGAGTGGGCTCCCAAATCGACGGCGTCGTCTGAGCGAGTTTTCAGGTTACAATAATGAACTCGGCTGCTGCATAATACAGCCAGAAACGAGCGATGGAGGGCCTCGTGTGTGTGTGTGTGTGTGTGTGTGCGGGGAAGTGAAGTGCGACAGCTGCGAACTTAAGACCGGGACAAACCCCAGAGCTACGAGCTAATTTGGTAATTGGACACAATAAAATAATCCGGGGAATTATCCGTTTTATATAAAAAGGAGACGGAGCTGTAACAAGACGGGGACGTTTCGCTGTATCGAGCCCGCGGCCGTCCAGGCTAATGACATAAACACCAAGCATGCGCAGCTTCTTTTTTTGGGGGGGGGGGGGGGGGGGGGATCTCAGCCACGGACGACTAGAAACATTTAAGTTGCCGCTCCAGTCGCGGCAATTACACTAATGAGTCAGAAAGACGGGCCGCGTTTCATCAGATGCCGGAGCTGCTACCGATGCTAATTCCCCCCGCACTGGGGCCCATGAAGGTTCGTCTCATCCGGAGTGGATCCGCCTCGGACCGCCAAAGTCCCACCTCGCAGACGCGTCCAGCCTCTCTGCCGCTCACAGAGCCCAGCCGGGCCCAGCAGATGTGTCTCACGCACGCACACACACACACACACACACGCATATACCCAGAGACTGATGACTGAGCCAACGATGGCGGGCTAATCTCCAACACGCCACAGTCGGAGCAATCTTTGCCTTTTTCACGCGAGTGAATTAGAGTCAACTCTGTGATTACTTTGCATGAGAGACGGGGCAGTAACTGGGTTTTCCCGCTGCACTCAAAGTTATTGTGATTGTGTTGCTGTTTTTGCCACACGTATGAATCGCATGCGTAAGCTCTACAGCGCGGGTCGTGAATATCTCTCTCACATCAGCGGCTCCCTCCAGGTGGCTCTGGCCGCGCCGCCGTTGATGAGGGGGTTTCAGTGTCCCGGGCTGGGAGGTCGCGACCTCGCCCGACCTCCCGCTGCCGGCTGCTCCCCGCTTCCCGTGAGAGGCGGCGCGTCGGGGCGTCTCTTTAAGGAAGGCAAACAGAGGAGAGGCGCGCGCACCCAGGCGCCGAGGGAAACGGCTTCCCACACCTACGCCGTCTGATCACGGCGGCATCGCCTCTCCATGCCCTCCCGGCTATGTCGACTAAGTGCTGAGCCAGTCTGCGGCAGGAGAGCGCCTTTCTCAGTGATGCGTTCTGATTAAAAAGAGTGGAGCCTGGCCGCAGGAGTCCTAATGAACCCGTCCCCCGCGCTATGTTCTGGCCAGGAGCAACCAGCAGCTGGGGTTTCCGGGGGTGTTCTCATAGGTTTCGTGGGTTTTCTCCAGATACTCTTTGTTTGCTGTTGATGCGACACTGCTGGACGGACTGTGCCTGTAATGCACTGGTGAGAGGCAGTCCTGCAGGCCCCCAGGACATCAGTGGGTACAAAGCTGGTGAGATAATGGAGGGATGGATGGATCGAGGTTGGAGGAAAGCATTAAGGCAGGACAAGGCAGCCTGAGAGGACAGGCGCTACGATCGATTCAGGACGTTTTCCACCCCCATTATTAAATTAGTGTCAGAGCTGAGTGAGAACTCCTCCTCGACACAGGGACCGGATGTTGACATCAGGCTTTGTGCTCTGGGAAATTACTTTGTCAACCCACTTCTTGAGCACACTCCATCCAAATAATAATTACTAAAAAACGAATATTTTCCATACTCAGAAATCTCAGTGCGTAATATTTTCTCTGCGCTTTCGTCTCTGAACTCACACAGAGCTCATGCACTGTTTCGGAGGTCAAATTAAAAGCACCTTTAATCTGCACTCGTCGAAGGTCGACCACTTCTCCAAAAGAAATGCTAGCCTCACTTTACCACAATGTAAGAGATTACACAGCAGCATCAAGGGCCACAATTGAGGCTTTGTAACAGCACAGGGCTGAGAAACTAAACAACATCACCCGATGCTGCTGTCACATATATAACTCAGTACATATAAATATTTAATATCAAGCATCTCCCTCCAAATTCAAGCACTTTTCAAGCCTTGAAAAAAACAGGGCATTTTCAAGGAATTCAAGCATCCGCATGAACCCTACATATACAGTGGATGGCACTCAGTTGATGCCATCATGCAACATGACCTCTACTATCACCTATGCATGTATTTCAAGTGTAGCTCTGCACACTCTGCACTCCTGCACATACATATAATTCAGACACATGGATTTCCTGCAGTTCTGCGCTTATGCGCTAGGAATTTGCTGTCCTCAGGTATACCTTTTGCTATTTGCATTAGATGTGTGATTTTTCTAGCTTAGAGTGGGCATCGATGACTTTCACATCCATCTAACCAGGATTCCTCAGCGGCTGAATCTGAATATTTCGGGTCTATATTGTGTTTGTCGGTTCTATAAAAGCAAAAGTCTGTCCGGGACGCGGGTTAGCGGTAAAGCGTTGCGATGCTTTCGGTTGTGATGGCGTTTCTGCAGCTGCACTTTGGAAAATGAGCAACCTCGCCAATTTGCTTCACACGCAGATGGCACAGAGACAGGACAGCACCTGAACTGGAAAACAAGATAAAACCTGCTGCTGTGAGAAGCAGAGATGATGGCTGTGCACTGTAACCGTCCAGCAGAGAGATAGAGGGAGGGTGAGAGGGAGAGAGAGAGAGAGAGAGAGAGGGAGAGAGAGAGAGTGCAGTTAAAGCACCACAAATAACAATCACTCTGACAAAGCACTCCATACGCAGTGAGTCAGAGAAATATGAGAGGCATCCCGCAGACGGAAGTGAATGAAAGAGCAGGGGGAGTTAATGGATGCTCAGAATACTTACTGGTTTGCTTTCAGAGCCAAACATTTTCTGTCGGAAATGGGGAAATTCTTTGCTCTTGTGCATATTTGACTCGAATTCGGTGCAAAACATAACCTTAAAAAAAAAGTAAAGCGAAAAGGGTACTTTATGAAAAAATATCGCTGCAGACTTCAGAGGAGCGTTTCACATGCGAGCCCGTAGGTGTGTGTGAGTGAGTTGGTTTAGGCGATGGACGGATTGGAGTTTCACTCACACTGGCTACGAGTGGAAAGCTAGAGCCGCGGCAGCAGAGCCCGTCCACTTTGGACAGCCTTCAAATGCTGCCACAGACTTACTTCCCAAAGACAAGGCGCGGGTCTCTTCTAACTCCGAGAGGAAAGTTGAGGTGAGGTTTAGGTGAGGCGACCGAAACCTCCGTGAGCGAATGGAGTGAACTGTAAAGTGTTAATTAACATGAACGCTCTATAAATACGACGCGCTACGTGGGGGAAAAAAAAAAGCTCTGGAAATAGACGTGGCTGAGAGACGGGCAATTATCACGGTCGCACTTTCACACGAGCTCGAGTTTGTCATTCAGAGCGGAGTCAGGCGTTTCTATTTGCCGCCCTCGGAGACGACGCCCTTCCTCCCACTCTTAAATTAACGGGAGCTTATGCTATGCTATGCTATGCTATGCTATGCTATGCTATGCTATGCTATGCTATGCCATGTCATGTCATGTTATGTTATGTTATGCTATGTTATGTGTGAGCCTGGAAGAGAACGATTCCCCGTCTAAATCCTCAGAGTGGCTGTAGTGGTACAATTACAGACGATCCGCATGGATTTATTGATAATACATTGACATGATCTTTAAAGGAACACAGTGTTTATACTTCTCTGGAGCTAACATATAGTAGGAGCTATGGACCATACATTCATTTATGAATTCATTCATTTTCAAACCTGCTTTGTACCCAGAGTGTCGTGGGGGTCTTCTGCAGCCTGTCCAAGCACTTATTGGGCGACAGCATGGAATAAACCCTGAACAGGTTGCCAGGCCTTCTCAGGCAACACACACACACACACACACACACACACACACACACACACAAACCTACACACACACTGTTCACTCTCACACCCATCACAAATGCCTCAGATGCTATTTTACAAGTAGTTTTACAATCTTATCTTATGGTTTGGGAACTTTACAGCCCGTTCCTACACAGATTTGGCACCCTTTCAGGCTTATCTGGCAACCGCATGCAGGCTTTACATTGATTGCTTGTTCCTTGCTAAAACGGCTGAGCTCAGCACCTTTTTTTTCCCCCCAGCACAAAGTGGTAACTGGAGCGATGCGGCTGTGGAGCACGTCCACATTCAGCCTCGAATGTCTGATCCACAATCAGAGGAGGACTCGGATACCGAGGAAGGACCAATGCATACACTGATATTTCACCAAAAGCTTCACCAAAACCTCCTATTTTTTATTTACTTTCATTTCACATCATGTTTAGTCTCTATCTGTTGTTTAGTAAAGCAATAGTAAAACAGCTTTTTACTACTTTACTTTTACTTGACAATTTACTGTTACCTCACTGTTTATACCATTTATCATTAATTTTCTATTGCACATATTATATATATAATATCTCAAAGATTCGCTTGTTCACAAACGCTACTGGAAATGTAAATTTCCCTGAGGGAGCCATCCCAAAGGGATAAATAAAAGAAAGTCTAAGTCTAAGTTTCCATTTCGAGATCCAAAATGCATGCGTAAATCAGGACATAGTGATGCTTTTTCCAACTTTTTCCCCCCAGATTTGCGGTCCCCTTCAGACCACTCCCGCCTACCTTTCCTCTTGAAGGCCGGGCTGATGAGCACCAGGGGCGTGTTGATCTCGGGCTCTGAGGAGCCTCCGTGGCTGCCCGTCTCGGACATGCCGTGGTCCCCGCACAGCACCAGCAGATAGGGCAGGGACCCCTCCGCCTCCTGGGGGGGAGGGGGGGGGGGGGGTGGGGGGGGGGGGCACAGCCAGGTTAGCGCACTCCTCGCTCCAGGGCGAACAAACCTCAAAGCGTTGCGGTGTGAATAATTTAAAGTTGGCACCGAATGAAAAAAAAAACTAAATAGATTCGATAAATAAAAGAGGGAAAAACAACACGTGCAGTTTTGAAGAGAGGGGGAAATAGAGTAATAGCACATCATGACAGCTGCCGGGGTAATGGATCGCTCCACTCGATCGGTTACAGTTTGGGAGGGGGGTAGACGGCGACGGGAGAGGAAGGCATTGAATTATAACTTGGGAAAATGAAGTCCTGACACACACTTCCTGGCAGAGTTTCCCCGCGGCGGCAGAGTGAAGAGTAAAAGCAGCAAATAAACACGGGATGAATCGTTTGTTGGGGATGACACACTTTGATCAGGCCCCGGCTTCTTCCCTAAGTGATTCCCTTTCAACTCCAGTCACTGGAAGCTTCCACCGACGACAGGGCCCACGACAACGCTTTGTGAGTCACGGCAGAGTGTGTGTGTGTGTGTGTGTGCGTGTGTGTGTGTGGAGAGGGGGGGGTCGTTTTAAAAAACACAATGACTACAGATGTTAACAAAACAAGAACCGCACATTACGATGCTCTCAGAAGACTCCTCGGGTTTTGTAACACATGAAGTGGGCATGGGGGGGGGGCGGGGGGGGGAGAGAAAGTAAAAAATAAAATAATGATCAAATAAAATCAAAGAGCGGAGGCTTCATTTATTATTGAAGGCAGAAAATGGTATCTTATGAGGCGCGGATTACCAGGCAGCCTGAGAGACAGAGGCGGCGATGATCGCTGAAGGCCGGGGTGAATTGCGCTTTAGTATCTGGAAACCGAGCCAAATAAAACGCTACTTTCGCTTACGATGACCTTATCCTTACAGACGCGGGGATGAGGCCAGGTTTCATTCCTACTTTTTTTCCCCCGTTCGTTCTTTCCCAGTCGTAGTCAGAGTAAAACATTGACCGTACGCTCGTGACACTCCCACAACGTGGCATTGAAGCGCAGAGCCAGGGCCATCGTCCTCGGCTGACCCGAGGAGGAGGACTCCCGGATGGACTGGGTCGTACCTCCCAGATGCTGGGGGAGCGTAAATGGGCGACGGACACGCGGGTTATTTCCAGACACTCCCCCCCCCCAGGGGTGCCGCTGAGCGCCGGGCCGGGCAAGCCTCCGCTCTTCGATCGGAGATAAATCAAAGTTTACTCCCGTTCTTGAGGATGAAAGCACCAGTGTTCCTCAGGGAGGCTTTTTCCCCCCCTTTCTCTCTCTCTCTCTCTTCACTTTATGAGAAACCTTCTTTCAGACCAAGACGCGGCATGCTCGGAGGAATCAGACGATGGCTAATGTTGCCCGGGCACGGGTCAGATAAAAGAGAGGATTCCCGGGCACGGGTCCCTCCGCCTCCAATGGGGGAAAAGCACCATTAGCGCTCAGAAATACTCGATAGCGCTGCAACTGTTTGCTGCCCAGTGCGGTCTGCCTCTTTCGCTCGGCAACAAAAGCTGCTCCGGCAAAACTGTTCGATACTACTCGGAACTCCAAACAGGAACCACTCCTGATGCCCAAACCCCGTTTCCTGCATCCGTAAGCAGATAACTGTTTGTGGAGATTACCGAGACGAGGATGAGTTGAGTGTGTTTGCCAAACGTGATGGGAAAACTTCGATGAATGAGTTGAGATAGAGAGAAGTTAGCCGCCGAGCACCACAAATGCAAATTTGCACAAAAGTTATATTCATATGTGGGATGTGATGCGTGGGGATGCACTAACCACTAATTGATTTATTAACTGTTAATCAGCGAACAAAGTAATTGCCTTGCATTTTAATTATCCGCGTAAGCATTTAAAACAATGAATTTACGGAACGATTTTAAGAAATTAAGTCAAATTTTCTGGTTTTATTCGGCTATGACAGAATGTGAAATGTGGCATTTTAAGACCTTATCATCCTTTGAGACAACAACATCACGATAGAACAAAAACAACGGCTCTAATCGTCCCACAGCGGGGAACCTTTCCCGTCATTTTGTGAGCCAAACAGCGAATCCGTTCATCGACAACAGTCACGGATGGATGAAGCGGCGGCGTTCGGTGTGGTGGCTGCACAGAGCGTGAGTCACGCTGGACGGCGTCCAGGTCTCAGTCAGGACGGCTGGGAGAGGAGAGAGCGGCGGAGCGAAGGAGAGAGGTAAGAGTCCGCACACTCTGACTTATCTCCCTCATGAAGTACATGGCTCCGATGACACGCCGCTCGGGCCCGAGACGCTTTGCACTTCAAACGGCACGAGCGGCCGCCGGACCCCTCCCCCCCCACACCGTCCCCACCCCAAAAAAAGGAGAAGATTGGGGCCGTGTGATCTCCATTAACATAAAAGTCTGACGGAGGTGTTTATGACCAGGAGGTCCCGCTTTCCAATCACGGTTTAATGGAGAGCGGCGCGGCCGTCCACTCCGCAGCCAGAGCGCGTCTCTGACCCCAGCAGCATCACATTACAGCAGGGAGAGAGAGAGAGAGAGAGAGAGAGAGAGAGCTTCTCCCTCTCCTCCATCAGCTGTGATGGATGGATGGAGCGTCGAGAGGCTCACGTGGTCCCGGTGAGAGGCATGTCCCCATCACAGAACAACCAACGCAGTTGTTTCTGTGGAAGCTTCTGAGGTGCTGTGCCAGTCCCCCCCCCCCACCCCACCCCAACCCCCCCCCTACCCCCACCCCCCACCCCAATGGGGCTGCGTCTATTTTTAGGTCACGCTGCTGCTGCTGCTGCTGCTGCTGTAGGAGGAGGAGGAGGAGGAGAAGAAGGAGAAGAGCAGTGACTGAGGCGAGACGGAGCGCGCTGGGAGCGCGTACGAGGATGCCATTGCCCGGGACGCGCAGATGGCGGCGGCGGCGGCGGCGGCGGCGGCCTGGAGGGACGGGATTTAACTAGACTAGAATTAACAGCCAGTGGGACGCGGCGAAATGTTGCCTCAACATTTCCACAAATACCCGTCATTGTGTCTCTCTCCCTCTCAAAGGGGAAAAGTTTACACGGATGCTGCGTTCTGGCTCCCATCCCCACGCACCCACCCACCCCCTCCCTCTCTCTCTCCCTCTCTCTCTCCTTCTAACTCTCTCCCTCTATCTCTCTCTTCTAAGACGCAGGGGGGGCGAGGAGAGAGCCGGCGGGCCCGCGATGGCGGCGGCTGACAGGCTAAATGCGGATGCATGACAGCGAGACAGCGTCCATTAACATCACAGGCGGGGGGCAGAGACCGTACCCACACGGCCTCGGCTGTCAGCCTGCGCAGAGGAAACCAGGCCGTGGGACCGGCCGGCCGACTGAAGACGGGGAGAGAGAGAGATAACACAAAGGGCCTTAACAGTTTATTAAATCTCCAGGACGAGCTGCTGGAAACACTGCAGATTGTCTGCGTAATTAAATGACCATCTGAAAAGCGATAGCGCTAAATGCTCCCCCGGATAGCGCCATATTAATGCACCCATCATCGTTTCAGATTTGCATGTTTCATTTATTTACTGTAAAATGACATAGAGGCACTCTAAATCTATTAAAGATGACACAGTGATGTTGAGTTTATGGACTGACAGGGGTCCGTCTAGTGGATCCCAAAGTCTAAAAACGCTGCGGCTCTTATTTATAAAGGGTGAGTACGCACGTTTCCCCACAAACTTCGACATTTATCGTTTTGGACGTGAGTGCGTGGCCCAGCTACACTGTGGACTGTGTGGACTCAGCAAGCGGTCTTTCAATGTGATGCTTTGCACCTGGATATGAACCCATTTCTACACTTTCATCACAAGTGAACCTCTATAGCATGTGTGCAATACCTGGCTTACATGAACTGCAAGCGCTGCACGTGCACCGTGTGTGCGCGACCACCTGCCTGTGTCTATGACGTACGGCACTGAAACTGCCTCCCTCCGCAAGGATTCACAAGCTGCTTGTCTGGACTCAGTTTACTATCCCACAGGGCAGGGGCGACGCAACTTAACTGCTGCAAACAAATGAAGACGTACTATGATTTAATTATCAAAATAATGGCGTTCTTTTTACGGCCGACTCGTTACCTAATGGATTCAGCTCTGCTGGTTTGCTCAGTGACGTGAGTCCGAGTCGGTTTTAATTGCGTTTCTCGATCTGGAGTCGATTTCTCAGTCAACTCTGGATGCAAAACGACGCAGGGGGGAGGTGGAGAAAGAGACGAGACGGTTCTGCAGAGATGTGGAGCCTGACACTCCTCTGTGGGTCCATCTCCACCTGCGACACGGTCTGAGTAAGCATGCATGGGAGCGGCTTTGATCCGGGACGTGAGGCCAGACGGGCAGCAGCTACCTTTGAGATGAGGGCGCCGTGGATCTTCTTCAGCACGTCGTCCATCTCCAGCAGCTTGGGCTGGATGAGCGAGCTGTGGGGCCCGCTGATGTGGCCGATGTGGTCCAGGCCCAGGTAGTGCAGGATCAGGACGTCCCAGTCGTCCCTCTTCAGGGTGCTGTCCAGGTGGCGGGTCACGTTGTTGTCAACCTGACAAAAAATGAAGAAACGAAGGTGCGCCAACCGATCTGTGGGATTTCAGAGTCTTTGGGAGCAAACAGACAAACAAAAACAAGGCTCGGAGGAGGCTTTACCCAAAGCCACCACGGAGCCTGATGACTGATTAGCATCGCGCCGAGATCTTCTGGCAGATATTTGAGATTTCATCCCACATTTCAGGTAACAAAATAAATAAATAAATAAAGAGGAAATCAGCAGTAGCAATATTCTAGTATAAACAAGAACAGATTGCAAACAGTCCCACGGTAGATTTGTAAGCACGGCATACGGCGGTAACTGATGAGCAGGGTTTGTGCGTGTGCGTGTGCGTGTGTGTGTGTGTGTGTGTGTGGATGT